>JARGXW010001180.1:0-31853 GCA_029204085.1 Mycena sp. CBHHK59/15
GGGGTCCCAAAAGTGGATGGTTGTGCACATGGCATCTTGGATCTGTTTGTTTGATGGTCGCTCCGTGGGAACATTGCTGTCAGAACGTTGCCAGCAAGCTCAGCAAAACTCTTAGAGCAAGAATATGGTAGGAGCATGTAAATATTGAGGGTGTTACATCTATATGCACGTTTAAGCATGCATCCATGCCTTACATTGGACATCCAGGAAAGGTTTTCTGCAAGTCTGGATAAGGCCGGCTGAGTTTGAATTCAATCAAACTCTATTCTGACAGATCAATCCACAGAATTTTTATCACACCAACAGTGGTCAAGCCGTCACCAGGGGTGGGTAGGTATCTTTGGGCAACCTACTACCTCTTGGCCACCTCACTCGGTTTTAAGAGCCCGACTCAACAAGGGAACATCAGAGTAAAAAAATTAAAAGTGGTGAATTACTCCGGTATCAACTCTGTAAAATATTGATTGACATACTGAAAAGATTCAATGACTCAAATGTAACTGCATAATATGCTAGTTTCTTGCTTGCATAGAGTAAGAGAAAAATACAGGCAGCTTATTGGCTATGTAATAATTAATTTCAGGGTGTTAGGCTACTCTTTGGAGAGGTTTTTTGACCAGAGGGAACAACTGCAGCCAAACTGGGACCAAAATGGAGGGGAAGTTAGTGACTTCCAAACATCTGCAAGTGAAATATTACCCGATTTGAAGATCACGTGGTAGGTAGGTTGACTGAGAGGGTTGAAATAAAGAAAAACAGCCCCAGTTATTTGATTGACAGAATGAACACCCTTGCTTCTCACCGCTGCTGCCTCAGCTCCTTCTTGCCTTTTCAAACTTACAGGACGGTCTTGTGGTTGTTTATCTGCTCTGAGGGTCTTTTCCTTGCTGCTATCTGGATAGAATAAGCTCAAAGAATCTGGTTTACAAGAGTGTGAAGTCCACCTGCAAGGCCTTAGTTTGCTGCTGCCAAAAAAGCAATTTATTGTTGGCACTGGTTGAACATTTCAAGTTTTTTGGTGAAAAAACTAGTGAAAAATGTTTTGAATTTTACAGCAATTTTTCAGTGAAAAACCAAGTGAAAAACTTGTAACTTCTTCATGAATTTTTTGAACTTCAAAACTTTTTCAGCACTTTTTCAGAAATTTTTCACAAGGTTCAAAAAGGTCACCAAAATGTTTCAAGTTTTTCACCTACTTTTTTGGCAAAAAATTACTGTAAAATTCAAAACATTTTTCACCAAAATTTTCAGTGCAAAACTTGAAATGTTCAACCAGTGTGGACCTCTCTCACAAAGTGATTATCCAGTTACTTAAGTTTTAACTACATCAAAATTGCCACTTCCACCTGCCTAGCAGCAAAGAGGTGACAAAGAGCATCATAAGCAAATTCCTAGCACTGTGTTGTGGTGATTTCTTCTTCATGGTATAGTTTTCCAAGCTTTGTTTCCTTTGAGTTGTTTGATAAGACCAAAGGTCACCGAGTCAATACAAATGCTGGCAGTAATAGTGTTGGCAAGGTTTGGTCTGGTTCAGGTTTAGGGAGCTTTTATCCGAACCCTGAACCTGAACCTTCCATTTGGTTCAGGGATCACCTGAACCTTGAACCTGAATGTGCACGTTCACATTCAGTTTAGTGTTAAAACTTGAACTGAACCTGAAAAAGATCACTCTTGCATTCAAGGTTAAATTGCAGGTTTAATAAATAGGGAAGTATACCAATTATTCAACCTGTGTGTTTCAAACCACTTCCAAGCAACAGGAACATTTCTTGACGATTTCTTCATCTCCCGCCGCTTTAGTAAGATATTGTCAAGAGTCGGTTACTCTCAGAGGCTGACAGAAGTCCGGAATGTTCAATCAAGATGAAAAAGTGGGGTGAGCAATACAGATGGGACTCTCTTGTGATAAAGCTTTGTAGATAGGTGTGAAGTCCAGACAGAGTCCGAACGGAGGTCCGAGGCAGGTGCCGTCAAATGGAGCGGGCTTGGCTTCAGCTCATGCGCTGCGCCTTTCCCTACGACCGAGGCCCGATTTCGAGAAGTGACAGATTTGAGAATGAGACAGAGATAGGGTGCAATCTTGGTCAATATTCAAACTGAACTAAGTGTAAATACATGGTGATATATATACTAATTTTGGAGTCCGAGATATTTCCGAGCGAAGACAATTAAAACAATAAGCCAATTGTAATATGTACAGGAATAGGAATTTAGTAAGAACAATAAAGCAATTGTCAAAGAGCCGGAGGTCCGAGACCTCCGTGTGCATGTGACAGGTCATATGATCACATAATAGGAAAGAAGCATAAAGAAAACAACAAGGGCACACAGAACAATAAGAACCAATTGGATGAGTGGAGTTTTCATGAATGGAACTCAACCGGAAGTCCGAGGAACTTGGCGAAGTGTTGGTAAACAGATGCCAGCAGCATTTGAAAGGCACAGGACGTGACAGATATGTGGCTTGCACATGACCAAGCATTGACACATCCGCCCAACATCTGCCACACGCAATTCAATCTGAGCACTTCAATAGACACCTAGAACTCAGCTGAGTACCTGTATAAACAATTAGCCACTGAAATAGTCAAAATGGAAAGGAGAAACAGCTTGAAATATTGAAAAATCCATCGCAAGTGGGTGATTTCGGGTTCAGGGTTCAAACACATTCAGCAAAAAACCTCTCATCTTAATGCCAAACCGAAATTGGTGTTCAGGTTCAGCAAATTGCTGAACCTTGAACCTGAACCTGGTGTTCAGTTCAGTTCAGTTCAGGTTCAAAGCAATTTTTGAACTGGACCTTGCCACCACTAGGCAGCAGACGATGAGCACAGGCTGAACTTGGATTTCAATTAGATGCTTATGGTATGGATAACGAGTGTATTTGAAGAATAGAAATCTCATAAATATTAATCTTGCACGAAGTGCATGGTACAACTACTCGGAATAGGTGTGCTCCCCCATTCTGTAGCCAGGTTACTGGCATACAAAACATATTTCCCCAAGGTTGTGCCAGAGAACATGCTTTGCCATCCTCCCACATTTTGTGGAGGGGTGCATTTTATGATGTCGTAGAGTGGCTGCGGTTTAAAAAATGGAGTGCGCCCCAACTGCCTGCCCATAAAACTTCGGGGCATCTCGGATGGTTATTATATGCCATATCAGAACAGTCTTGGACCCACTGGCAAGGTTTTCTCAATGTCATTAAGGATCCTAGTTCCATATTGATGTGTGATGCACAGACATACATATTGACATCAAGGGATTCACACTTCGATGGTGGTAAGATCTAGAGCAAGCAGCAACTTGCAAATCCATCACTGGCCCGATGCGGATCAGCTGATATGGCTCATTGCAACTGCCAGAGTTTGCAGCCTGTTGATATGCATCTGCAAATCCACACATTGTGATCAGCGTCTTTTATGTCAATAGGGTTGTTCACAGTAGCCCTTTTTGGCTCCTTTTTGCTTTCCTTCTCTTTCTCATTTTTCAAACAGGAGAAAAAGATGGAGAGTCAAAAGGATGCCAAAAAGGGCCCTTTTTGAAAAATGAGCTACCCCCATCATTTTTCAAAAAGTACCCTTTTTATGTCTCGTTTCTGTGCTCCTCTTTTGTGGGTTTCAAACTCCGATCCAATGTCCACCTTTCTCTTCCTCCCACACAGACATCACTGACAGTGTTGGCTGCGGCAGCGCCTCTCCTTCCACCACATTCAGCTGCATCACCATCCACTCTCCAACCCCATTCAGCACTAATACCAACATCCCGAACACCGGCTGCCCTCTTGTTCGCACGAGGTATGTATGAGCTCTGCCTCACCGTCTGCACTCCACACCACCTCTATCTTGCATACAACACCCGCCTTTGCGCTCTCAGTGTAGTGTTCCGCCCTCGCATTCATGCCCTGCCCCTCTTGCACCCACACAGCCAACAACCTTCCCTCCTCTGCTGATTGCACGCTCTCTGAGGGAAGGGCGGTGCCCAAGCGACATGGGAAGTGTGTGTTGAGAGGTCTGAGCTCTGTGCTGTCAAGGAGGGTGAGTCGGCTGACGCAGGAGTCTCGCATGGCTTGGCAGTGCACAGGCATTCTCGTGAGATGGGGAGCAAGTGGTCGGTGGCCTGTCAGCGCTGCAGTTGCTCAAGCAGTGACTCAGAGAGGTCACAATGAGCCGGGTGCACAGCTTACGATGGGAATCGGAACGGTTTCACACACACGATGACTTGTCATCATCGTCCTGACCTGAACTGGTATGTATCGCATGATGTAGAAGGATGTAGATTTGAATCCCACACTATGTAACACCTGAGCATCTGATATAATTCCTCTACACACTGTACTTTAAAAAGATGACCTCAAGAGGAGCTTCAAGTTGAGAGGAGCACAACCCTAAGTATGTGATGCTGACAGGCACAGTGAGGACTTTTGCTCAGGCATGTTGTTGTTGGCGGGGAAGGCAGGGTGGGCTGCCATGGGCGGTACATTGGTGAAGATGCAGTGGTCAAGGTGACGGGAGGAGGAGCGGCCGTATGCTCCATTAGAGTACAACTTGCATGTTATGGGTGCGACAGTTGGAGGTTGAAATGTGTACACCTGCCAAGCCCTGCTGACAATGCAAAGAGGGCCTTTTTGCTCTCCTTTTGCCAAATCTGCCAGCCTACCCGTTCACAGTAGTCATTTTTGAGCTCCTTTTGTTGTCCCTTTTTGCTTCATTTTTGCCAAAATGGCAGTAAAATGGCGAAAAGGAGTGAAAAAGTCAGGTAAAAAGGAGCCGAAAAAGTGCTACTGTGAACGATCCTAATGTCAGAGTCATTAGTAATGACTCAGATTAGAGTGACTCCCAAAACAGATGATGCTCTCCACTCTGATAGACGCACCGTCAAGTGCGTCAGGTTAAACTCTTCAGCTCATCAATGGCCACTGCCCTGGCCAACTACTATCATTTCAAAACAGCCTTCATTTTTTTCGGTGTTTTCCCAGGCTCCAGAATAACCCTGCAGGTCTGTATATCGGCATCCAGGGGTCTCATAGTTGCTCTCAGATCTACAGGCTGGAATGGCGCCATGACTCGTATGAGTTACAGCCTCTAGATATGCTTCTGCAGACCCACATTTGTGGCCGGTGTCTAACCCATTTCATTTTGTGGCTCCCAAAACAGCACCGCTCTCCACATTGGTCTGATAGACACATTGTCGCCAAACATGTTGCAGGCCCCCAGCATATGCAGTTGTATGTCCGATCAGGATTCCCAGATTTCAGGTGTTTCCGTATGTGTTTTTTCCCCCCAGATCCATAGGCATTGTGATCTGGTAGACCATTTTTGCCTCACTACTGTACGCATTCCCGATCAGATGTCTGCGCGATGGCAGTCAGTCAGCATGGGGGATCGGACCTGCAGGGAGAGCACTTCTGTCTGCATTATATTCAGATATTGCTCACACAGTACACAAATCAATTTATTAATGTAGCTCCATGCTCTCTGGGCTAGGCTACACTAATATATTGTGCAGGAGTAGCAAAAACACGAAAAGATGGGGGGAAAAAATATTAAACAACTTCGAAGTCATCCTCCTCTCTTCTTCCATGATGGTGTCTGTTGAAGGCGGAGCATCATCGCCGCTCCTGGTCTTCGCCATCTGTGTCAACTGCTGGGCGCAGAATACAAAGAGCCTTGATGAAGGCAGAGGTTTTCGAATAATACTTGAGACTTTGCACACAATGTGATGACTGTGTGGGGGTAACCATCTGTCGTCTGAAGATCTTGACGATGGATCATAGTCGTGAAAGAAGCAAGGGAGAAGATGATATGAGTGCAAGGGAATTGGAGGAAGGTACCACATCCAAGGGACTGGCAAGACATGGAGGTGAAGAGGTTGCTCACAAGTGGCTGGCAAACAGATGTGTAGATATAGGAAGGGGTGCCGACACTTGAAGCGGATGGGATCCAGTCGTGCATCGTGTTCTTGGTATACATAGTGATGACTGCCCAAAAATTTGAGCTCAGTGGTGGCAGCAGGGAAGAGATTGGTAGAATGGACCTTTGCAGAGAACCACTTCGGTGGATGTGCCCAGCTTCAATCCCAGAAAGAAATGCCCAGGCTTGATAGGATTGGTTTCGGTGATATAGGCTAGATACATATTTTCATGCACCCATTGAAGCCAGCCAGCGCTTTGGCATGGTGGTTCACAAATTTCTGTAAGATCCATCAGTGGGGAAACCATACGGGATTGAGAACCTACCAAGGCTGCTACTTTCTGGACAGTGGCCTTGTTCTGAGTGCGAGTGTTAACTGGTACCCCTAATCCACCAAACATTCCAGCATGGCAAACATAGCGGTCAACCCCAGTTGTCTTATTACAGCTCGTTGCAGAACTTAGGGCCAGATTGTTTTTTTTTTTTTTTTTTTCCTTTTTGGGTCGTTTTTGTTTGTTTTCCGCAGGACAGCTCTCCCGGCCTCAATTCTTGCCCGTTCTCCTCAGGAACTATACCAATCGAACCACCTTGAAATTACGCAGTCAATGGCATCCGTGAATTTGTGGCCCGACCTCAGAGTCGACTTCGTGGTACAGTGAATCAATTTTGACTGAATTTTTGTACAGGACAGATATAAATTTGTTTAGAGGGCTCCAAGGGTCCTGGATTTTTTATATGGTGAACCTCTGTGTATTATCTAGTTCACTGTGTATTCGAATTGTGATAATACATGTTATTCCTTCTTCAATTCACATTTTCATCTGCCGAGTATGGCCAAATTCGGTCCACAACCAGGACAGCCGCTGTGGCGAGACCTTGGCATCTGAATTTCCCTCCTGCAACTAGAGCCCACCCTGGCATCCCATGTAGATGTCTGGATGTTTAAATTCACCAGAAATGCCTGCTGTCGCACAGCACAACACGTCCCGAGCGCTTCACGTGGTGTTACTGAGTAACTCCTGTCTCGCACATCGGATTGACTTGTGTGGCTGCTCCACCCAAAGCGGTCGAGTTGACTGCAGAGCGCACTGTGGTATCACATCGGCCAAGCTCAACGTGTCGGCTCAGTGCACCAGGGCCCAGGGGATGCTTCAAGTTTGTGCTTGCCTACAGCAGGCTGCTGATTCATGATGAGCTGATGTAATGATACTACAAACTATTACCATCAAAATAACTTCCATTGAATTCCAACGGTTTGGCAGCTCGTTGGATTCCGATGACTTCTGGGTTTGCTGTATACTTTGATGTCCACACGAGCTCGTACAAGTGCTGGCAAGTAAAATGTTAAAAGCCCGATGTATGAGGGCAATGACGTGGGAAAGTTGCGGAGAGGAAAAATTCGGCTGTTAGACCCTAAATTATTGCCTGCAACCTCAAAAATGAACAGCAAATGGGCAAAAGAGAGAAAAATCAATTTTGGAGGCTTGGTGATACAAATGGTCACTAGTGTTCTGACCCTCCAGTGACCTGTGACCTATATTAAAAGTGTTCAGTTCAACCGGCGCTGTGACCCGTGACTGAAACACTTGGTTGAAATGGTAAGTACAGTAAGGTATGCGTCAAGCAAACGCCACCAACCCCTGTCACATCATGTCACGGTCATCCGCATCGGGAGAAATGGGCCGCAAAAATAGAAAATTAATGCATACTGATAGCACAAAGACACGGAGAGGAAATCTAGCTCCAACATTTTGTAGTCCCATGATATAATCCTGTTCAGAAAAAATACTGAAGGCAGAGGCTTTCAACTGAGCAAGTTTATGTAAAATTGGTGTCGAAAAATCAAAACGCGTCAATATTGGCACGCACATTTTCCTTTCCATCAAATTTCCTCTTCTTGCGCGGGGAAAGCTTCTCTATTACACCTTTGGCAAAGTTGCCAATACGCCCCAGGACGTACCCGTGCTTCTTGGTCATCCCGGGAGGTGCGAAACGGCGGCGAGGGCGCAGACGTAGCCCCGATGCTCGCGAGAGATGGGATCAAGTCACGAAAAATGGTTAAACTTATTTAGTCCCTAATCTGGGTCAAAGCGGACTACGTCACCCTCTTCGGGGGTACTCTCTTCACAAGTTGTTGGGAACAGATTGTCGAAATCACCCCGGCCGATTATTTGACGTGTTTTTAAAGTGTTTTTAACCCGATTTGGACGTGTCACGCTAGCTTACATAAACGTTGGTGGCATTTGCTTGACGCATACCTTATCTTTATTATCTTTATTTTATTATTTTCGCCCACCAACACCAGTATCGAGCCGTAGGTCGGGGACCCAAATTTCCAAAAAATTGTCCGGACCTGGACCTAGCCTCTCGTGGCATTTTCGGGGGTCCGGACACAAGTCGCCTATAGGTATATTGTTCTAATCCAAACCTGCGTTCACATCCCATCATATGACCTTGTGGCGCATGACCGCGGGCGGCGGTGCTGGGCAGAACTGCTCTCTCGGGGGCTGTACGCGTGATCGTCGGAATGTCCGCGGAGCGGACGTCGACCTACTTGAGTATCGTTTCCCCGATCGATTGGCTCGACGCGCAAGTCGAGGCGCCCTAACAATCACTGCAAGACGGCGTTTGGCAGGTACCGAGCGTTGACGGAAAACGGCGTTCCACCCAGGCTTCTCCGACCTAACGGTGTTATACCCCGATCAGCTGTTCGGCTCGGGGTTATAGATTAGCCCCCAGATGCGCGTGTGCGATACGCCATAACGCCATCGGATAAGTTGTGGGGGTTGATGAAAATCAGATATTAGTAGGGTTGGGGATTCCTTGTAGATCAACGCCCCACTCGCTCGGGACAGTAGATGGCGATGATACGCCATAACGCCGTTGCTGTGGAAGTGTGATACAGTAGGTTGTGGGGTGGTGTTAATTACATCCAGGTAAATTTAGATATCATTAAGTAGCTATTGACTTGATTTAGCTTTAGGGTGGGCACACGGCGCGCGCGAGGGGGGGCGATACGGGATACGGAAATTTGGACGCACGCACGAAATATACCCACGAATCAGGAGCGCCAGTTTACGGGGAGTCGGGAGTCGGGCCGTGCTTCGTCGACCTGACTGCTTTGGATGTGGGAAGCGCGTGGTTTTCGCGTTCGTGCTGCGTGGTTGCACCTCAACTCGACTCTCAAGTAGTCGATGTGGGTTCAAACGTTCATGTCTGTGGCCGCAGTTAAGTACATAAGTTGACGTGAGGACACGCCGTTTCGACGGCGGGTAGTTAACACGTCCAGTACGTTTCACGTACTTATTCATAAGTCACCCGTCTCCGTTCCGTTCCGCACGCCGCTCCTACCCCCATGACATCGGCGCGTAATTATAGTTGAATTGAAATGCCGATCTGTACCACCTGGGTAACCCCGTCGGTTCGCACGGTGCCCTGTGTGCAGACGCAATGGGGGGCGATCGCAGCTGGCCATCCGAGTGGCGCATTCGCCTAGCCCCCTCCAAGGGCGTTGGATCACGGCGCTGCTCGGTGTGCAGCACCCACGGCGAGTTGCCGCGTACGGCCGTGATCCGAGCTGCATCGCGGGCTTTTGCGTCCAGGCACGCCGCGCACGCGTTGCTATGATCGCCAGGTCTGCTGGTGCGCTGCGGCCCGGTCGTCGCGATGTGGGTCCGCCGCGGCGACTCACCGGCTACTCTGCTTCCCGGCGCTATAAGAGGCCGAGCCATGCCACTTTCCGCCCCCGTTTGCCCCGCCCGCGCCCACGCCCCCATGTCCCGCTCGCACACCGCCTCGCGCCCCCGCCGCCCGCTGCCTCGCGGTACGTGGCGTCTGCTGTGATATGAGTACTGCGGCCCTGATGTGCCGCGCCACAGCCCCGTCGTGCGCCTCCCGAGCTACCGCGAGCTCGCCGCCGCGTGCGGCGCCGACGTCCCCCGCGCCACTCCTGCCGCGGGGCGCTCGAACCTCTTCACCGCGGGCCTCATCCACCTCCCGCCGCTGAACCCCGTGCGTCTTCTCGCCCTGTGCCGCACCGCAGTCTCAGCTCATGCTCACCAGCCCGCCTCCACCTCCCGGCGCTACCCACACCCGCACCCGCACTCGCACTCCCCGCCGACGACGCGAGCGACTCGGGCTCGGCGTCCGAGTACCCGCCCGCGCCGGGCCCCGGGTACCTCGACCTCGGCGCGCACTGCCCCCTCCCGCCACCCCACCGCCGGTCCTCGCCGCTGTACGACTCCGCGTCGACGGAGCACTCCGACGACGGGCTGCGCCGCCACTCGACGTCGCCCGCCTCCCTCCTGCACCCGCACCGCGCGGCGCCGTACGACCGCCCGCGGAAGTACGAGCTGTCGCCACAGCACGCCTCGCCGCCGCCGCTGGAGCTCGGGCGCCCGCGCGCGCACTCGCTGGACCCGCACGCGCACGCACACGCACACTTATTGGAAGCACACGCCGACGCGGCGCCGAGCGGCGCGCGCATCGGGCTCAAGTTCAGCCACGCCAAGGCGGGCGGGCGCACGAAGAAGCAGGCGCTCTCGTGTTTCTTCTGCCGCGAGCGCAAGATCGCGTGTGGGCGGCCGGAGGAGGGGAGTCCCGACGGGCGGTGTAAGTGAGTGTCCTGTCTTATTGTTATTCCTGGCTTTCCTTTCCCCTCGCCACCTTCCCCTGCGCGCTATTTTCCTTCGTTGCTCCACCGCGGTTTTTTCTGCCCTTTCGACGCCGGCTCGTCGTTGTCTTTGTCCTCCGCCGCTTTCTCTTCTGCGTGCACTTGTTGCTGCCCGCCCTCTTCCCTTCCTTTGCCTGTCTCTCGGTCCCCTCCTGGTGCTCGTACTGACGACACCCCCGTAGCCAATGCGCGCGCCGCAAGATCGCGTGCACGTACCCGACCGTGTCGCACCGCGGGCAGCACTCGCGCATCAAGAGCGCCGCGCGGCGCGGCGCGAGCGCAGACGTGCGCGCGGAGTCATAGCGCCGGCCGCGTGGTGAGGGTGAGGGTCTTGTATTATTATGGTATGACGACTGGGAGGGAATGGAAGGAAGGGAGTGGAAAGTACTGTACATGGTGTAATTCCTAGTGGTTCTGGTACTTATTGTATATTCTCGGTTGCCTTGGGTAGTTAGTAGTTTTAACGTCGACGACGTCCACCGGCTCGGGTGAATTGTAAGTGAAATTGCCTAGGGAGCCGCGATGCTCGACATCTCGACTACAGAAAACAATACACCGAGCTCCCTGCCAGTGCCTCCAGACCCGAGGAAGCCCGAGTTGTTCGGAATTCGGAGGAACCCCGGCCCGACCCCCGAGTGCTGCGCCGCGAGATCTGATCGTGATCGGGGGTATAACGCCGTGCGGAGGGTGGGAGACGCCGTTTTGCCGTTTAGGTGCGGATGTTCTGATTACTTGCTTGCTATTACTGTTAGGTGCGCGCAGGGTGCCTGCTATAGCTATATTAATATTCGCGTAATTAAACACAAGCAGGCGATGCCGCGCGCGCCGTGTTGTGCCACACAGCCCCCGCGATTCCACGCGCGTACGCCATACCCAGTGGCAGTATCGACGCGACGTTGCGGCCGCGTGCGCAGCGGTCATGCGCGCATTACTTACTGCTTGGCGACGCGCTTATCTGTGGTAGGGATCATCGATCGTGATGATAAGCCACGACAGGGGTTGTAGTTAATTATAATCATGCGAATTTAGAGACCTGGACTTGCGTGCTGGGGTGGCAATCTTCGGATGGCATGGGTTGACATTGGGGGGGTGCAGGCGAACGCACGCCCGACTTGGCGAATGCACGCTTGAATGGGTACCCGCGAATGATGAATTCATGGGCAGATGATGCCCCGCCGCGCGGGTAACATTGACGACATGTACGTAGCAACGTGTCTGCAAAAGGAAGCCGGGGGACCGCGGGCGTGACGTGATGCGTGGAAGGTCACTTTGACAGCGACGTGGGGGCGGGGTTTCCCCTTCGGGCTATTGCCGCCGTTGGCTGAGCTCTGATAGTGCTCTGATAGGTGTTTGCGCATTGGCCGTCGGCGACTCGGACCTCGCAGGTTCTGGTGCGGGAAGCGTTGTCCCGAGGTGTCGCCGAGGGAAGGCGTTTATACGCGATTCTGTGTGATAATCATGCGAATTTAGATGTGGCCATGGACCTGGACTTGCGTGCTGGGGTGGTAATCCTCGGATGGCATGGGTTGAGATTGGGGGGGGGGGGGTGCAAGCGAACGCACGCCCGACTTGGCGAATGCACGCTTGAATGGGTGCCCATGAATGATGAATTCATGGGCAGATGATGCAGAATGCACTAGTGCACCAGCGAAGAAAAACTTGAAACGCAGCGGAGCGGTAGAGTAGAAGATCTGGACAAAGGAGGAGAGCCAGAAGCTGATTCAGAAGCTGATACAAGCGCGCCCGGATGCAATACCAATGATTCCGAGTCCCGACGTGAATAGAAAGTCAAGGAACGAGGATAACACTCGGAAGGGTTCGTAAAGAAACGTCAGACATGAATGATGGAAGCGACATGGAGGTAAGAAGCAAGGTTCGGCGATTGCCGGTGGAGCTTGAATTGGATGTTGCTGTCATCCAATATCTTCACGACGCCCAACGCCACTGGCATGCCGGAACTCGCAGCTGGTGTTGATCCAGGTCATACGGTGATGGGTTTCGTCGTCGTGCCAAGTATCGAGGATGTCCTGAGGGATTCCACCAAATGGAATGCGGACTGGGAGAGGGCGATGAGTCCAGCGAACGGCTTCACGCCTGTCTCGTGGTACCAAAGGGAGCTTCGAGATCAGGCGAATCAGAACAAGGTTTTGTTAGATGCCCGCTATGCAGGATACCCTACGCTCGCGAGCCAGTGCCTCGCCCTGCAGATTTCGCTCATCCAGGATGTGTTCACCTTCCGGAACAAAGGCTTCGAAGAGAAATGGATCCGCGCCGATCCATCCGTCCGCGAGAAACACGTTCTCATTGGTCTCACCAGTTCCTGCTCTGCCGCCCATAATCTACATGACTCTCGCAGGCTCTGTGCTACAGAGCTCAATTTCTCTCACCTCACCCAGGATGGACACCACTTCCTTGATTTGCTCAGGTCCGTTATTCCAGAAGATATCTCGGCGCCGCCGACGAACATAAAGCACTTCTCAAACCCAGACTGGGACGCCCTGCGTGCGCATCACGAGAAATCAAATACACGCGACGTGGAGAAATTGTGCTACCAGACAATGTTGCTCCTCAGGACCAAATTAATTTGTGAGTTACTCATGTACTGGCGACGTTGGTATTGATTAAACCAGGTCATGTTCTTCAAAATACTTTCAGATCCTTTCTAGGTCTTGACGTGCCGGTTATCAAGTTGACTAAAGTGCATGCTGAAAACAAGAGGTTTGAAGCACACCAGACTAGAAGGCTGGTTCCTCCAGGAGCGGTATTCGGCCGCAGCGGGTGTCATTTGCAAACGTGTCCAAATGGGATGCACCGCAATGATGATATTCCGAAGGAGAAGCAATTTTTACGTTGCAAGGAGTGCTGGACAAAGCTTCATCGGGAAGTGAAATACTGCTCTCGGTACGATTGTTTTTGCCCATGGCCGGCGTGATTTAATCTGTTCGACGCTAGCGAATGCCAGAAATTGGACTGGAAGGCGGGCCACAAAACGGTTTGCGGGAAACCATTCGATTTCGATACGGTGGACAAAATGGCCGCGCCAGCGGCCCCGGTTCCCAGCCGCTTCACTCCTGTTATCGGTCCGGCGATTTCAGGGTTCAAAAGGTCGGCAGCTCTCTCCTACATCGTATCAGCCCTGTCCCTTCAGCCTCATGCCGATTATCTGATCATGACCACTGAGTCTATGATCGACTTTGTCGACGACGAGGCCAAAACACTGTTCCGCACCTTCCGTGAAAAGGCTCTGACGACGGGGGATCGCGAGGCGATAGCTGTGACGGCGCACGCCATTTGTTGGTGGGCCTCTTTGGAGAGGTACGAAGGCCCCGTTACTCCCGACCTTGTGGTGGAACAACTTCGCATGGAATTCTCGTTTGATTCCCTGAAGGCTGCCATAATGGACATGGAGGGAAGGCAAATGAGGGATCCGTTGACGCGACCGTGCGTAGTTGATTCTACCTTGTCCTCTTTTTTTATATATAATTTGCTTGGCCCAGGCCTTTTCTCTTCAAAATGGACCCGACACAGTGGATGGAGTTCGTCAGAAGGCACAGAGTTGTGCAGAAACGGTTGAAGTTCTCGGAATGAAGGTTCCATGTAAGTGAATATTTATCTGTGTACACCGGATTTCATTCCAAATTCTCAGCGCGTACTCGATCCTGCCCTGGTTTCCTCTTGCGACGGTAAATTTTGAATCAATGCTACCCATGCAAAACACACAAGCCCGCACATCTACCAAGTTGTTTTTTCTGACGTAACCCGAGAAGAATTCATTTTCAGACGTCGACATCGAGAGGGCCAACGAGATATCCATGGCTTTATTCCACCACGACGCTGTCGGCGTGGACAATTGATAGGTTACTGTAGATGCATGGCTTCAGTATATTGGATTGTTGTACTATCATATTACTATGCGAGACATCCTCTATCGGGAATTCGACCCACCGACTATACAAAAAACATCCCTCCCGCGGCGACCAAGATATTACGGCGATCGAAGGGTTCGGCTCGCGCCCCGTCGTTGTCCTGGCCAGGGTGCCTCCGGGTACGCCTGCTGGCCAGCTGGGAAATTATTTCAATGGCTGAGGAATTCGTGTACGACGTTCCGCACGTGTCCTCCGGCGCTCCTTTTGGTGGTCCCAGGTCTCGACAAAGTCCCACAACATATGCCTGCGCTTCGGCGATGAGAATTAGTCGAGGGAATATCAGTCAGTAAAAACAACAATGGATGGTACAGCGGACAGGGGGGGTAGCATTGACAACATGTACGTAGCAACGTGTCTGCAAAAGGAAGCCGGGGGACCGCGGGCGTGACGTGATGCGTGGAAGGTCACTTTAACAGCGACGTGGGGGCGGGGTTTCCCCTTCGGGCTATTGCCGCCGTTGGCTGGGCTCTGATAGTGTGTTTGCGCATTGGCCGTCGGCGACTCGGACCTCGCAGGTTCTGTTGCGGGAAGCGTTGTCCCGAGGTGTCGCCGAGGGAAGGCGTTTATACGCGATTCTGTGAGTAGACGCCATCCAGGGGCCGGGGAATCTCCGAGAGTGCGGGCTGCCAGAACGGCCGCCGCATCGCGCTAAGCTGACAAGTTGCAGGGATCTCATTCCATGGGATGCGGGTCGTGCCCCGCTCTCGACGGTCGACCTCGGAAGAACGTGATTTCCACGGCACTAGTATTCCGTTCGCGAGCGTCTCAGAGTCATACGCCGCGAGCGGTCCGAGTCGGCGCAGAAGAAATAATTGCACACGTGAACCGATCGCGAGAGCCGGTTTAGTTGGAATAGGGCGGAAGGCGAGCTCGTTGATCATGACAATAATCCTGTGTATATGAGTGAGTCGATATGGAGGTTGGGCGGGTTGATTTGGTATTCCTATTAGAAGAGAGACTCTTGGACGTGGGGTTCTGAGCTCTCAGTCACCAGCTCCGCATTCCGCATCCCACCGCCGAGCCCCTTCGAATTCGTAGGAGGAAGGTCAGAACCAGAACAAATTCTGCTACGCGGCCGACTCTGATTATTTATGTAACATGAGACGACGCAAGCGTCAGGCGCCGCACATGTATGCTTGGTTATTCGGCTTGCTGGCCCCGCTGATGTCGGGGTCATGCGGAGGTGAGTACCGTGAGGCCGCCGCCGCCGCTGACGTCCCCCGTGTTGAACTGGCGCGTCATGCGCCGTATGTTCCATCACACCTACATCGGGATTCCATGGTGTCGAGAGAATATGTTCAAGAAGTTGGCGTATTAATATTGAGCACCTGAGCTGTAGATCAGTCGATGGATCAGCGCTGCCTGAGTGAAGGGCGAAGGTACAGAAGTATACTGAAGATATCATCACGAGCAGATCCATAGTTAGAAGGATATTTGCGACTGCGGTCGGCGCGGCGAAATTCAGATAGCAGGTCTTTGCGGCGCCGGTGTGCTGTTGAACGGTGTTCATTCCTCGCGAATGGCCACCGCGCGCGATGAAGTGCTTGCGACGGTGATGAGGAACTAGCCCACGAGCGCGATTGCGGCGGGTGTCGCGAAAATGAGAGACCCGTGTATATATATCGCCTACATCTATAGCTCGTCGCCTACCTTGGCTTACTGTACACTTCCGGTGAGCCGGAACCATGCCTTGAACACACTCCGATTCCGAGTTTATTTGTGAGGCCGGTCTTCCAGCTCGTGCTCCTCCTCAAACGCCGAATTGGCAGCAAAGTTGACCGTCGTCGGATTGGATTTGGCCTGTCGGTCGGACTCGTGCGCCCATCCCAGCCCTATCCGCGCGTGTATGAGAACAGTGGATATCCCGAGAACCGCGGGTGCGATCCCCGTCCAGACGACCTGGCCGACGAACCCAACTGGAACGTCACGAGAATCCCGATCGCGGTTGCCCTGCATGTGCGCAATGAGTTCCAGCGCACGAAAAAAAAAAAAAAGAGATTAGGCGCAACGTACGTTTGGAGCGCTGCGCTCTCGACGAGAATCGCCAGGACGGACTGCGGAGCATGAGGCTACCGCCGTGCGCAAGAGAGAGGAGGGAACGTGCCGTGAGTTGCATGCCCCCGTTGATATGCTCGATAGTCTGTTAAGCCCTCTGCTTATCCGCAATATTTTCCAGGATATCATGGCTGATCGCTACGTTAATAATCACGCCGAACAGAAAAGAAAAAACGATACAGCACCTGAGCTGTAAGCGCTGATTCTGAAACCACTGTTTCAGCGACATGGGGGGAAAAAAATAAACACGCACAGAATGGATAAGATGAGGTTGGTAGTCACCCACCCATTCGACAGGGTGTACTCCGTGGAATAACCCTCGGCGGGATGCGATTTTACAAAGCGGTATATGACGCCGCTCCCGCAAACTGTGGGAAGAGAGTTAAATTATTAACCTATTTTTGTTTTGAAAGGACGCGCCTGCTTGGCCTGCCAGAAAAAGAGAGGAAACAGAACAACACTGTATCTACGAGAACAGATCACATAAAGTCGGTGGATCTGTGGAGAGGTGAGATGGGAAGCAAACAACAAAGCGATTGTTACCACAAGTAAATCCGTGACGAGGGTACATATCACAAGGAGGGGATATGCACGACCGACGATGGCGTGGTAAGGTCAAGATAGAACGCCTCCGCGGCTGCTCCGCCTCCAAAACGCACAAAAGTGAAGAAGGTCTCGTAGATTGTGTCGATCCAGTGCTGCCAGTAACGTGGTTGATGCACACTCAGATAACATGGACTACAAACAGCGGTTATGGTAAGAAACTGGACAACGAGACCGAGGAACACCCAGAGGGCGGGTCTCTTCTCAGGCAAGATCCGACGTCGACTGCGGAACAAGTAGATGACTGTCGTAAAGAGAACAGTGTACACTCCGTAGAGGAAGATCTCGAGGCAGGTTTCTGCGAGGCTCGCAGTGGCAATAGAGGGCATTGGCCAAGTGCGGTGGAGATGCACACCACCTGGCGACGAGAGGCAGCCATGAGAAAAGAACCTGAAAGCGATAGATGATCAGGATGGCAAATGACATGGGAACCGGTCAGCTAAGCGGCCTCGCCCGTATTGATCCACATTCAGAGCAATAATCTATTAGACGAGCCTACAAATGGAGACTACTAACTTCAAAGAAAATACATCAGTAACGAACAATAAGTACATCTGCGACGATTCTAACTTTAACTTGTACATTCAGACAAATGTCCGTTCGCTAACATCCTAGAACACACGCACGTTATAGTGGCCGCCATCCCTCCCCCTGAGGCTGAGCCCCTCGACGTCCGGGGGCCCCGAGAAATCGCCGTGTCACGGCGTGCCCTGCCGTGACAAGCGTGCCGTGCCGTGCAAGCGTGCACACGCGTAAATTAACCATCGCCGCGCGTCGGTTATCTCTTCGTCGCAGCTCATCCATACCGTCTTTCTTATGTGAACTGAATAACATGTTTTAAGCACCTTTAATCAAATGTAAAGCCCAAAGTTCAATTTTCAAACCTCACTTCAAGTTGAACCTCACCCTATAGTACTACTAGTATACTAAAACACGGCCCAAGTTCACCAGCTGCCAGTAGGCCCGACCCGGAATATAGTTCACCAGAATTTTATTGTAAGTGTATTTTGGACCTAGTAAACACTTGGTGCAAGTGTCGTTGACACGGTGCTTACAACTCGGATGTTTTCTTCAAGTTGATACCAGTGTTTTCCTATCAATGTTTCACTGGCACGACATGTAATCCCTATATAGTACTGAGTTCAATCAGTTGATATTTGATACCATTCATGGTAGATCCCGAGTAGCTAAAATTTCTCAGTAACAAGAATGCCACCTAGACCTTCGGTATCAGCCTCAGCAACAAGCTCAAATTGAACCAAGATCATTGAACAGATATGTTCAGTCATATATATTCCTCATGCAAAGTGCTGTATCTGTCTCCAGAATTTTGCAGGCTAATACCAACAGTGCCCACACCTGACTCCACGCCGCGCACGCCTTGGGACACACCTCTACACACTTGATGCACAGCCGTGCATGCTAATGCATGCTACAGTCCGTGGTGGCGTGCAGAGGCATGCAGGTCCACAATTCCTTTATATGAAAACTGTCAAGCTCAGGCAGGGTATTTAACCTTATTCTTTCAACTTGGACTGTAATCGTGTTACTCATTTTTTTTTGGTGCTAACCTCCACATCAACATGTCACACACTTCAGCAACAAGACAACGGAAAATCCATAGCTGATCAAAGAGTGTCTATAAAAATTGAATCAAACCTCCAGGGACACATTATCAATACTGTACAACTTATTACACTTTAATCTGGTTAAATTTGATCTCAAAGGTATTTTCTGAGACAATACCTTCTCCCCTTGGACCGGTGACTATGTCACACATGTTGTGACTACCCACTTGGCTTAGCGTTGATCTGCAGTCTTGAAAATAAAATAAATTCATTTGAAGCTGAATCAAGCAGAAAACACACTATTGAGATTGACTTACTGACCCGTTTTGCGGAACTCTTCATTTTTAAGCCTCTGTGCCTTGCATTGTCCTTGCATGCTAATCACGTGCCATGCTTGCACACCATGCCATGGCTTGCCATGGTGAAAAACCGGTGCCCTGTCAACGGACCACTTTAGGAGTCGCACTCCTGGGGGAGACAGTATCTCCCTCATGAAAAACCTCCTTTCTGAATCTGGGCTGAATTGTGCAAATTTGGCAAACTGATACTAAAAGAATCTGGTACAAATGATGCTAAACAATCCAAATGACAGCTGAATTCTGTCAATCTGGACATGTTTGAAAGTGCTGCTGTAGAATTTTGCCATCTTTTGAGCAAGTTTGCACATAGTGCTATTCAAGCTTCAATACAAGTACATAATAAGCTCTAGCATGGAGCAATGACTCAGGGATCCAATCTGAACACTTGTCAGCACCACTATGCCTAATCATGCCCAAAGAGCCTCATTGTGTGTGTCGACTTCCATCAGTCTGTGCTGCCACATTGTCCAGGCATCAAACTGTGTCAACATTTGCCACTCGAGGTAAACCTGTTCACAGGGGCATCAAGGAGGGTGTTGGCTGTGGAAAATCAGGCGAGTCTGGCTTTGTCCATGAGGTGAGGTTGTGATAGGTGGAAAGAGTTTGGGAGTGAGCAACATTGAAATGAATTACTCCAAAGTCCATTGTACAAGTACTTATGTTTACATAATACTTGTTCTTTTCATAATCCGAAGAGGCCAAAAAAACCTCCCTAAAACATCAGTGCCCCCAAAAATTTGATTACTTTTTTAGTGGCTCCTTTCGTCCACCTGCCCTCTTGAGCTGAGGATATTTCTGATGCTTCCTGGCACCTATTAAAGTCCCCATAAATTGGATCTGTAGTGAAATCCAAGAAATCTGGGACACATGCTACAACAGATGTTTACAAGCTCTGCAGCTGAGGATATTTCTGATGATTCCATATTTAATGAGAATTGGTACTAAATGCATACACAAGATCTACTGCTGGTGGGGGAGCAGAACATCAATTCCAGGTGTTGCAATCTGGAGTTCTTCGCACAGCTTCTGTCCTTTGACAATGTTGTGCCCATTAAAGCTGTGACCATAAGGCCGTGACCATAAGCCTCCCACACCCTCTGCAGTGGCCCTTGGGGTGATAAACCTATTGTGGATGGTGGCAATATCATTGAAGTATTGATTGTGTATCGTGTGAGCCACAGCACAACAGGCAGCATGAGGCCATAGTTGTACCTGAATGTCGTGGCGATGGATAGCATGCTGCAGTTGTTGTATTTTTTCCCTCTCTTTTCTGCCGCCTCTCACATCCCCACTTCCCAGGCCTCTGAACATGGCAATGCAGATGCTGCTGAGCATCTGTGTGCACTCTCGCAGGCTTCCTTGCAGGGGCTCTCACACATTGAGCACAACACAATCACAGAGAACAAGCTCGTTCGCAAGCACATGCAAGCAAAGCAGCGCAGCGATGCCACATTTGAGGCCACGCACCGCAGCAGCCACCTGTAGGCACAGCTGTACCTCACGCTGAACAGCCCCAGCCCTGCCCACGCATGTGCCCCGACAGCTGCACGGTGATGGAGCTCATGTGCAAGAGCTCGCTCGCAGACATGGAGCACTACCGGCAGGGCAGCATGGGTGCTGCAGCATTCAACTACCACACAGGGTATGGCAGCCTGCTGCCCACACACACAAACATGAACAGGGTCCCCAACGGCACCAGCCGAAGGCGCATGCTGCCTGTTGCGGAGCACCAGCACAACAACAGCCTGCTGCCCACACAGCACCTGCAGCTGGCACGTGACAACACCCTGCCCGCTGTGCAGCAGCACCTGCCACAGGCGCGTCAGGGGAGGATGCTGCTTGGTGCTTGGTCAAAGGACGTAGATCTGATCCCAGATGGAACTGTTTGCACAGTAAGCAAGCTTGGTCGCATCACTCTCCTCCCTCTCTAAAATGCATGGTAGCTCTGTTGTTGGCATGTGAGGGGAGCATGCTGCTGCAGGCACAGGCACAGGGGCAGTACACACTGTCCAACGATGGGCTGCACCTGGGGATTGCGGTGCCTGCAGCAGGTGGGATGGGGGGGCACCACAAACACAGTCATGGTGAACAGCCCACCTGCGAGTGGTGGGGGGCTGGCAACATTTGCGGAGATGGGGTTCACAGGAGCGAAGGCAGAGGACAAGGAGTGTGTGATTATGTAGGTGACCGAGTGTGAGACAGATCCTGGCAGCTGTTACATTCAGTATTACTCTTTGTACTCTACGTAGTCTCAATACTATCTTTTTTTGCTGTTTTATGTGCATTGTGATGTGAATTGAGAAACAGGATCGGCACAAACCCTTCCCAAATTGCATACCAATTGATTCAAATTTTGCCAAATCTGGGGTGCACAATTGGGCTTGGCAGGAAACCTAAATTTAGGATTTGTGTTATTTGGGCCGAATTTTGGCCGAATTTGGTTGGTTTTGTCAAATCTGACCAAATTGTTGTAGATTCAAAAAGAGGTTTTTCCTGATGTCACCATCGCTCCTGAACATCTTGTTACAAAATGTGATTAAGCATTGCTTGACCATGAGGATGAGTGCCTTCTCGTTGTTCATCATTGTTTAACTTTTGCTATTTTGCTTCACCTTGGCCCGATGTGCCAGGTCTTGGGAAGTGTGATAGTTAGCTAAATATGCTATATCAAGATATCATGCTCACCTTGCACCAGAATTTCTCCCCTGACTTATATGCAGCTGCTTGGACAAACACAACAGCCCAACTGTTTGATACTTGGTCTCGGCCCACCCGTCCAGCTTGTTGAAGGGTTTGAGCAACAGTTTTTGGGACACCCAATGTCATGTTATCGAGCAGGACTCTGATGTTGAATCCTTGGCTGAACGCCATGGTGGCCACAACAATTTGGCATTCAGGCTCATTACAGATCATCCTAACGGTCTCTTCATTCTTGTCCAGCCAGCACATCACATGATAAAGACAGACTCGTCTGAGCCGCCGTAGACCTGGAGAGAGCAGTTGCAGAAGATAAATGTAGACCCACCAGCATAGCTCGATAGTGGTACAATATATGATGGATTTCCTATTATCCTTCAAGTAGCATAGGAGGTCGGGGAAATGGGAACCTCCCAGACTGTGCATGAGGGGGACAGGAGAAATTGAGGTTGCAGAGGTTATGGAGGTGGATGGGTATGCTGATGTGGAGGAGGTGAAGGAGGCCATTGAGCAGTTGGACTCGGCGATTTGGAGGAGCGTGCTGAAACACGTCCCGATCAGCAAAATGAGCCTGCACTCCAAGCGCTGGTGGACTCCGCAACTCACCACAGACAAGAAGGCGAAGATGCGCCTCTCACAAAAGTCCTATTGCCGCCGCGACACACCAGATGACCCGGTCCACGAAGAATTCCGCAGGGCGCGCAACAACTTCTCAACGAAGCTAAAGATTGTGAGGTAATGTTGCTGGGTGGAGTGGCTCGATGAGATTGATGACAGTGATGTGTGGACGGCGGGACAGATGATGCAGGGCGCTGCGTCAGATGGGGGCAGGACGCGCATGCCAGATTTGAAGCGGAAAGGAGTGGGAGGCCGGGAGGAGGTGGTGGTGACGAATGAGCAGAAGAGTGAGTGGTTGATGCAGGAGTTCAACCCCGTGCGCGGCACGGGGGCAACTGACCCGCCGGCAGACACGGAGTATCCAGAACTGCTATGGCAGTACAGCATACTTCAGCTGCACCAGGTCATACAGAAAATGAAACCTTGGAAGGGCACTCTCTCCGGCACCTTCACGAACTGTGTCCACAAGTTCTGCACCCCGCTCCTGGTGCCGGGGCTGCAGAAAATCTACTGGGCATTATATGTATACAAGTACGAGCCAGAAGACTGGTTGTGTACTGAGATGATCATGGCACACAAGCCAGGGAAGCCCGACTACTCCATCACCAAGGTGCACCGCCCTCTCATCCTGTCGCATCCCCACGCCTGGCTCCGGAATGGGGGAAAAACACTGCAGGCCACGACAAACACCGAGCGCTATGGCATCCTGCCAGCAAACCACTACAGGGGGAGAGCGGGGAGGTCAGGATTCGGCATGGTGCAGGGGCTGGTGAAGAAGGTCAAGGATGCATGGCGGCGGGGCAAGGTGGCCACACTACTACTCCAAGACGTGAAGGGTGTGTTCCTGAGCGCGATGCTGACAAGGGTGGTGCACAACATGTGCATGGCGGGCGTCCCACTTGAGCACATGGACTGGATGATGCGCAGATTTACGGGCTGCACGACGTGCCTCGGCTTCGACGACTACACCTCCAACCCTTTCGACATCGACGATGGCCTTGACCAGGGCGACCCCCACTCTATCTTGAGCTACCTCTTCTATAACTCGCCCTTAGCACGTATCGATAAGGATGGCAGCATGTACATTGACGACTACCACCTGCTAGCAATAGGTGACACCTTGACGGAGACAAACACGGCGATAGCGAGCGTGGTTACGAGGGCGGGCAGAGTGAACGAATGGGGAGTGGAACATAACAGCGAGTTTGGCACGGACAAGGACCAGGTGTGCTGCTTCTCCCGGAGGAAGCACCTACAAGCGCGCCCATTCGGTCAGAAGAGTGTTTGGGTGCCGGAGAAGCACCCCGACTTGGTCACACCTGCCCTGCCCAAATATAGTAACCGGTTAGATGGACAGATCGGATCACTTCTCCGCATGCGGTTGGTATGCGAATCCGTTCTGGGGCTTACTCCCCAGTAATACCCTCCGCTATTCCTCACTTTTACACTTGTCCTCAGCCCATCGCGCCTCGGCCATTTCCGAGGCCTGCCGTCGGCAGCTGTCTGCATCCGGAAGGCCCATCACTTGGGTCTCGAACCGTCACTCGGACATCTCCGTGTCGCGCTGCTGTGACGCCGCGCCATTGTGAGTCACAGTCTTGATCGCTGCTGTAACACAACTCTCTCCCGCCGTCCTCGACGCTGCTGCCCCGCCGCTTGCTCCATTTGCCCGCTTCCGCCCCCTAGCCGCCTTTCTTGCCGCTGCCACCCCTCTCGCACGCCTGCTGTTCTCGCCCCCGCCGCTAACCCCGGGCTCTCCATCAACTTCGACGGCGCCCCTCGCCTCTGTGCCGTCTCCATCAGCGCCGCCGATCTGCGCCTCGCGCATCTGGGAAGCCTCGCTCGGCGCCGCTGCTCGGCGCCTCTGCGCCGCTGTGCCTTCGGGGTGACTCCGCGCCACCTGCCTATCTGAGGCGACTCCACGCCGCCTATCTACGGAGATATGCTCGGGGCGACTCCGCCCCGTCTATCTACGGGGATAATATGCGACGGGGTCGTTTCACTATGCGCGCTGCGCCGATAAGCGAACCGCGCGCTTTCGCGTGACTCCGTTAACCCATCACCCGCCGTCCTTCACTGCCGTCCTACCCGCAATGGCATCCGGCAAGGGTAAAGCGAAAAAGAAGAAGAGTTCTGCTCTTTCCTCCCACCACTCGGTCTCATACGGCGTGAAGTCGGTCCGCAAGGTTGTTCCGCTCAACAAGACTGGCGCTCAGATCCAGAAGGAGAAGGTTAAGCTCACTGGTCAGATAACAGGTAGGTCGTACCGGTTGTCGGTCTTTATGCATCTAACAGTGCATTTACAGCCCTAAGTTTCCTGCAGCGTGAACAGCTATTCGGTCAAGGAGACTATGACATCGAGATGCCTGATGCGGAGCACTTTCCGGCTGACGGCTGGCAGGATGTCGACAGTGATGAAGACGCTGCGTTCCAGACGCTTCCGCCCGGTGAAGAAGGCCTGTACCACAGCCACGAGGGTAAGGAGGCCATTTTCACACAAATCTTCGAAAAATGCCGCCCCGGGTACGTTTTATTCTTTTACACCAAGTATGTACTAACCTCCCACAGACGGGGAGATGCCCGTCGACGTGCTTTCCGGGTCCAGCGAATGGTCAATGCGTGGAACGAGCAGATGCCCATTCTCGTCGACGCGTACCTCGCCCTTGCGCGTGATGGCCCGCTCAATTCGGACGAGCAACCGTCGGCATGGTCAATTGAGGTAATTGGATTTGATGGTGCGTAATAATTACAGGTTCTCTCGTGCTTTTACTCATTTTTCTAACCGTAGGAATCACGACCAAATCTTTTGTGCACGCGGACGGCGTTCAGCGCACAAACGAAACACTGATCCGGCATGGCTATATCGGAGCAAGTCCCAAGAAGGTCTCTGTTGCGTTCCCGCTGCGCACATTCGAGATTTTCAGACAGGTACACCGTGTATGCCCACGATACAGCCTCGGCGCTCTCAGCCGGACACTTACTAACCTTGCGGAGGTACGTACTTGCTGTTCTTTTCATCTTATTGGTGAATTGATTCGATTTCCTTACGTTTTTAGCTTCCTCGGCGTCGTAACTTGGCAGAACAGCTATCCGCCGCTTACGACGCGTACCTCGAAATCATGCGACGTGTCGACACTCGGGCAAGTCTTGCACTCGGTCGCGACACTGCCTGGTTCATTCGAAATGTCTGCGCCCCATGTCTCTACAAGCTCAAGAATGAACCAGCTCTCAAATTCTCGTTCCTTGCCTGCATGGATGGTAATAACTCACTGAAGCTTGTCGATGCGACATTCCGGGCCGGAAACCTTCGAGCCGATGATCGCGCGTCCACATCATTCCGCTGGCTTACCCCCGATCAAGTTGACGTGTTCAAGGACGAGGTTGCCGATGCGCAGAAGGTGCGGAATACAATGTTTTCATCATTATATTATTAACTTTCTGACCTATCTTACAGAGGGCACGCGCTAGCAAGAGAAAAAACCCACCACCACCGGCCGAAATCCCTGCTGTCAAACCAGCTGTCAAACCAGCTGTCGAACCAAATGCGGAAACTCCGTGCGCATCACGTCAAGACACCGAGATGGGTCTTGGGGAAGACGACGATGGTGACGTCGCATGGCTGAACGTCAACGAGTTGAGCAGCGCGGAGGCTGAAGAGCTTTCCAAGTGTGTCGACACTTGTGTCGAACGTTGGAAGGCGGCAGGTCCGGAAGTGCGAAAAAAGATGTTCACGCTCTTCGCGATCGCGGGCATCTTCCTCACAGTTTGCCGACACGGTCACGTTGTCGTAATGTGCGATATGATTCGAAGCGGCGAATTGTAAGTTCAATAGTTCTCCCCGTTACACTGGCTGACACGTACTCTAGAATGAAATATCCTTTGTCGATGATCAAGTTCCTTATGGACCATTACGGCGCTGGTGTCGGCATTGGGTACGACATTATGTGTGCCTTCTGGAAGACATTGGGCCGGAGTTCGCTTGGGCCGGGTGTCAGGGCAATGCGCTTCCGGGGCGTAGTCCCCGCGTTCCACGGTCACGCACACAATAGGGGGTGTCAGATCGGATGGCACCCCCTATACGTCGACGGCGTGGGTCTCGAGGACTTCGAGGAGTGCGAGCGTACATTCTCGCTTTCCAACCACTTGGCTTCGAGTACGCGCCTGGCAACAGCGTTCCACCGGCGTCAACAAATTGATGAGCATTTTCATTTTCACGATCAAGACAAGCACGCGGCCTCAGGTACGTTTTTTGCCCGTTCTGTCTGCTGTCTAACTCCATATTTCAGGGAATTTCATTTATCAGAATTATCGGCAAGCCCTGGAGAAGATCACACTCAATCGCGAGCAGCTGTCCGAACTCGAGCGCACCCTCGGCACCACAGCGGAGGATTATGAGAAGGACCACATCACGGAAATCGAATACTTCGAGTCGCTGCGATCAGAACCGGCCGAGATTAAGCAAACAGCAGACTATATGGACGTACTTCACAAGCTTTACACTGCCTCGTACGTGATTTTTAATTGTTGTGAAAGTATGCTGAGTATAAATCATAGTGCCGCTTCCGACGCCGCGAAGGTAGAGTTCCAGCGCCTCGACTACGACATCTACCACCACGGATACGGTAGGAAGGAGATCGCGGTGGTACGTACGTGTTACCGAACAACTTACACCAAATACCTGGCCGCCGAGGAGAACACCTGCCGATCTGAGGAAGAACACCAGATTGAGGCTTGTTGGACCCCCGAAACCAAAGAGTACAAGGACGCCGCCGTTCTCATGACCGAGTGCAAGTACCGCGCCGCAGTATCCGAGCTGGAGAGGCTGGTCGTCATGCGGCTCTTTGAGTTGACGAAGATGGGGATGAGCGGTGTTGGTGCGTTGCAGTTTACGTTTCAGAATGTCCCGCTAACTGGTATTGACAGCGTATAAAATGCGGGATCAGATTTCCAACGCACTGAAGACCCGTTCGGAAACAATTCGCCGCGCAATCACCGTCTACAACGAGGCCGCCGCCGCTCTCTCTCCTCCTCGGGAACGTATTACGTTCGCCGACATCATCAGCACAACTGCCCTAATTGATTTCGACATGCTACGTGAAACTCGCGAGGACATACGCAACCTGCCGTGGACCCAGCCGGCACGGCGGGAGGCCATGGTCTTGTACTTCGGGATCAAGCGTGCGAAGGAGGAGATTCGACGCCTGAATGTGGAGATCTCGCGCCTAATTACGTCTATGCTCGACGAACACGTTGATTATTACAGGTCAATTGCTTCCATGTTACTTGTTAACCCCCCCTCGCTTCCGAGCTCCAGCGGCGCTGGTTTCATGCGACGCGCATCAGCGCATCGATCTGCCAGCGCCTCCGTACCACTTCAAGGCTAACGGGATTCTCCGGCCATCTCTTCCCCGGGGAACGTGAGGGACGTGATCCAGGGCTTCGTGACGGCGTCCCGCCTCCACATTGGCTCGCGTCCACTCTCGGGGTCACGACCGTCGAGGTCGAGTACGACGAACCTCGGAGTATCGAAGAAGACATTGACGCCGACTATATCAACGATGTGTGGCCGGAAATAGAGGTGCGGGAGCTGGAGGGTGTCGACAGGACCGTCTAGTCGAGTTAATGGACAATCTAACCATGTTCGATGAGCAGTAATAATATTTTTCAACTTGGTTCGCGTCATTGCGTCCCGTGGGAACTGAAATGCGGAGAAGTCGGCAGACAACCCGATTGGCTCGGATGCTCGGAGCGGTCGCGGCAATTAAATTAGAATGCCGAAATTCAACTCAAATCTAATTCGTACAAGCCACGTTCTTCTAGAAAAGGTCTATTATTGCTCAAGATCGAGTCTTTCCATTCTATAGATGCCCTCTAAATCTTTTCAGAACGAACTGGGATGTTCTCGTCTTCATTTTTCAAGTTCAAGATGCTTGACCTGCCAACAAAACTCTCCCAAAACCCATCTGAAGCCACAGCTACTCGCCCGTTGGGATAAAATATTCAAAAATGTCCTAGAAACACTACATTCAACTATTATTTGACCTCAGAGTCAATCCACAATTATCCAGAGTGTAGTTCGGTTGATCTGACGATGTGGTTCGAAATGTGGAACAAGTGCAGTTCAGTTGCAGTTATTCAACAGGACCACTTTCCGGCGACTTTGAAGCACCTGGGGAACTTGGGCTCAAGAGACCCCAGTTCTTTCGATAGTATTGAGCTCGGATGACGTCCTCCTCCATCTGCAACTCAATTATATGCCCATCTGCTCCTCCATTCCCGCGGAATACCCAAATCCGATGTTTTCAACGAAAAATCAAACATCTCCAAATGCTCTGGAAATTTCGCAGATCCAAGATATGGTATTTATACCATGTACGACGAGTGGTTTAGGACTCTGGATTAAAAGAAAGCGCCTCAAAGTAATGATCGAGAATTCTACAAACCAAGCGATATCTGCTGTTCATAACGGCCAGTATCCACCCCATTTTTTCTAGAGCCTCTAGGACACATTCTTAGTCCTCTGCTATCTTCAATCCAGGCCCTGAACAGATATAGGCAACAAAATGATTTATCCATGGTATCCCGACAAACTCAGTACAAACTCTATTGGAAAAATCCCAGGACCAACCAGTCCACCTCTCATAAATCACTAATATGTATATGAACCACAGAATGTGGTTTCTGGGGCTCTTAATTTGTGTCAGCAACAATCCGACACATTTTTTCTCGTCGAATCACCCAATCGGGACGGCGATCGGTCAAGATCAGTGCCCGTCAGTGGCTGTGAGCTGTCACCCAGCTCTGTTCTGTACCACGAACAGCTCAATGCAGGGTGCCTTCGTTCACAACTGGGGGCTCCCTGGTATCAATATCGACACGCCGCCCGCTCCCGATGACTATGAGTTCGACCCTATCCCAGCCCCGCTTCCCTCACTTCGATTCAGCCCACTCGGGCTGTACGACCTGCGCCGTCATCTGGGGGTTCTCCCTCGTCAACCCGGTATCTTCGCTCGCAACATGCCTCGCTTCCTCGCATCGGACGTCACCTGGTTCGCAGGTGGAGTCAGCACCGATGGTCGCCACCTCGGCAACGGCTTTCACCAGGAGTTCATCGACCTCCGTGAGAGGCTCCCCACCAATTCTTACGAGGCGAGGAAGCACCTCAACTTGAGGATCCAGCACACAGTTTTCGACCTGGTGCGTCCTTTTTTTATATACACATGTTTATTCTGCTAATCATCTGTGCAGGCCACTCTCTGGGACCGCACGTTCGGTGGTTCCACCATCGTCTTACACGTGGAGGGAACTACCGCTCCCAATACCCCCGTTCTCCCAGAGTTCCTCCGTTGCACCGCCTACCTCCCGCCGTCCTTCCTCGCCCAGAACCCTGCAAGCCACGGCCCCATCACCCACATCGCCCAGACTTTCATTGAGTCTGTCGGCGTTCCCACCATCAACCAGTGGGTCAGACACGCGCGGGCGCATGGGTGGTCGCTCACCCAGACCGGTCCCCGCCCCCAGCCCAACCGTACCCCCCGGACTCTCGTTCCCGCACCCGACAGCCGCGACTCGTCGCACTACAAGTTTCTTGGGCGCCCTGTTGGTGCCCTCGATTCCATCCTCGCGACGGCCGCGACGTCGAACCCCTCTCCTCCTCCCCTTGTCGTCATCCCAGACTATGACGAAGAAGAGCTCCTGGCGCGTCTGGACGACGCTGAGGCTATGGCCAGCGAGCACCTGGCCCGGATTCAAGAACTGGAGGAGCAGGCGGAGATGCTCATATCTCAGGTTGCGGCTCTCGAGACTGCGCTCACGGATGAGCGGCACTCAAACACTGTGTTGTGCGGGACACTCAATGCGCCTACTCGCTGTAAGTCCCGATACATGCAGTTTGCTCGCTACTGACTAGATTTTCTCAGCAACTCCCGCCACTCCGTCGCGCTCTCAGCCTGTCCCCAGCACTCGCACTCCTGCAGCCCACGTTCCGTCAACGCCCACTCGTTGCCACCCTGTGGTCCCTCCCCCATATTCCCCGTCGGCACGCCTCATGTCCCCGTTTTCCGCCGGCTCGCCGTCTCGCTTCACACACCACGAGGACCTGCAAGCGTTTATCACCTCCCACGGCCTTGACAACCACGGGCATTCCATCAGAATGTTGATCCGCCAGGTCCACCCGGTTAGATGGGCGGACGAGCTCGCGCTGGCGGGGATTGCGGAGGACCTGGTGCCTCTCCTGCTGGAAATCATGAGCAAGGAGTAAGAAAAATTGTTCTTCAGATACACAATGTCCCGAGATGGATGTTCTCACAATTTCTTTACGAACATGACACTTTTTAAGCGAGATGTGAGAGAGAGCGCCCACCCTTAGCGAGGACATGAGAAAGAGCGCCCAAAGAGCGCCCGTCTTAGGCGAGGCACAGGAATGTGATCCGCACTCCCTCTTACCTGCTCTTACGTTTTCTTTTTTTGCACAGATGTCGAGTTCAACGAGTCGCAACCTCTGCTCACTTCGCGCCATTGCTGAGTTCAACAATGCACGTTTGTCGATTTCAACTTCCGCTGGCGCGCCGTCTAAAAAAGAGCCTATTGCCTTGGTCCGTACCGTACCCTCTTTGCCCCATGCCTCAGACTTACACCACCATCGCAGCCGTCAGCGCCCCCCGAATCCGCGTCGATAAACCCTCCAAAAAAATCGGCACCACTCACCGCGACCCAAGTCAAGGAGAAGCGCGAAGAGAGAGAGACGAGGCAGGCAGAGATCGATGCCGCCGTGGAAGAATGGCGCGCGCTCACGAACGACAAGGCCAACGAGTTGGCGGAACGCTTCGACATGAAGCCGCGCTACTTCCTCGACATTTTCTTCCAGGGTGGCGCGAAGATGGTCCACCACCAAGAGAAAATCAACGCTTACAACACATTCAAAAGCGAGAAGGCCGCAGAGAATCGCGAGCGTAAGTCTATTCAACTAGCTACGTGTACGGTAGCTAACTGTGCAGCAGAGGGGATCACCAAGCGCGTCCCGGAGCTCCACGCCGACCACTACGAGGAGTACAAGTCCCTCACGATCGAGGAAAAGGAGGCGGTGGTCGAGCGCTTCCGGGACGTCAAGCAGCGCAACTTCAAACTCCGGCGCGACACACCGCGCGCGAAGATCCAGGACGTGGCGAACATCGTCCGCAACATGAAAATGCTTGTGCGTATGTTTCTGCCTCCACCTCGTCCATTCCTAATGTTCCTGCTACAGATGACGGCGCTCGGGAATCGTGTTGGAGTTGAGGGGTTCTTCTGCATCGTGCGGAACAACGCTCAATTCCACATGGCCCCTGAATGGTATTTCACAAGTCAGGAACTCGAGAACTACATGCCCATCGCGACGCGGCAGAAGTGGGATACGGGGCAGGTAGGAATGAAGGTCGAGGCGTTTGCAATCGCGGGATGCGACC